>CAXAKS010000360.1:0-30393 GCA_963969495.1 Ceratothoa steindachneri
CGGAGTTTGGATTCGAGTTCAAACTCTCTTATTTTCTTATTTTTCCTCCCCCTCCCCCCGCCCCCAACTTCTCTTTTGTCATTTTCACCCAATGTGAGTGCGGCAAAAAGTGTGCGAGCTGCGTTGGAATTAGGTAATGTTTCCCCCAAATTCTCAGGACGGGGGGGGGGGATTTGCAGTCCCCCTCTCCCTTGATTATTCCCTTCAATTGGGGGGGGGGGGGGCAGGTAGTTTGGTTAATCGACCAAGGACCTAGGAATAATAATAACTATTCATTTTTGAAGCTGCCTCTTCTACCTACCGTAACTATCGCCATAATCCAAAACGGTTAAATTAGTGACTATCAATCAGGGCTTAGCAATTATTTAATTGTAATGTAGTGTTGATTGGGAAGTACCACGGCACGATTTATGTCTAGACCAGGTGTAGTGAAGCGTTTAAGGGTCTTGCCAAAATTGGCTTAATCTACCTTCCCCATAAAACAACAACAACAACAACAAAACACCCCAACGAACGTGCCGTTTGGAATTTTACGAACATGATTTTTAAATTTTTTTTTACTTGGCAAAAGCATAATTATGCTAAAAATGAAATTAATATATATTTTCTTTATTCTTTTATAAAGGTATTAACATAAAATCGTACTCTGCATAATATAAAATGAAAATCCATTTATTTTAATTAGCACAAAACATCAAAACTGAAGGAAACGAGAGAATTTGATTTTATCTAACAATAGAGACTTCTGCTCTTGCATCATTGGCGATAGATCTTTACATCAGGATTATATTTTTGTAGCTTTTAATGCTATACAATTAGTATTTTCATCTGTAAGGTCACCCTTATTACGAGGCGACAACATTCATCACTGAGTACAAAACGTTTTCGAAATAGAATTCAAACTTTAATACCTCGTTTTAGACATTCTTCTCGTTTAATCCCGCCCATTTTCAATATTTTTCAAGTTTGGAGATCAATATTTTTTTTTGCTACCAAATTGAGCTCTGCAAACCAATTAACTGCATTTCATAATGGATTTTGCAGTCTCGTCCAATTCTCTGAATTTCGCAAATCTTGAAGACAATTGTCTAAAATTTGACGCAATTATGTTCTGAAATAGCATTTGTAGACTAGCGGTCTGCTTTGTCATCATGTTGAGATCATTGGTGTATATATCTTACGGTTTGGAAAATATCTAAAACTCTCACTATCTACATCGCGTTTTGAACCTATTAGCGTAATTTCAAATGCCTTTGTTATCCAACATGGCATCAATTGTCGTTCAATGGATTTTTAATTGCGTACAAAAGTCTAAAAAAAAACAGTCGGGGGGGGGGGGGATTTTGCACATTCAACAAATCAAGAAAAGCTATACTGTCAACGAACACTATTGCACATGCCGATTTAGTCCTCTGTACACCAAATACACTTCATTCTTTTATTCAAAACACGTGTATAAGTGGAATTAGCAACCTTGTTTACCGTTTGCATCACGTATCGAGATGGCTTTATGCCTTCTCGTATCCAACCATGAAAACCAATCGGTGAGTGGATAAAAATCTTTTTAATTAATTATTTACGGCTGTAAGCAAACGTCCGGGAAAAATTTACATGATTTTATATAAATCAGGTTGTAGTTATTTAATGGGAGAAACTAAAAAGGATTGGCCAATGGAATTTGGCAGATGATCAACGTTTTTCAAAAGGATTTACAAATCCTGCTTCTGCAATTGTAGTGAGTGCACCATCGGGTGTGATTGAGATTACCTTTGAAATGTCAATACATATGTCGATTAGATCATTTATAACTGATTTGCATATTTCAAACCGTGTGGTGCGCTCGGGTAACGTTATAATACTAATTAATTTTTCACACATTCCTTCACCTTCACATAATCGAACCGAATTTGCTAGTTAGGCTGATGATGTAATATCTGCTCATCAACAACTAGAAAATAACTTACACCGAAACCAAATGTTTTAACTATTCCTCTGTATTTCCAACTTTGTATCTACTCCTTTATACGCTGATTTTTTTTTTATTCCTCTGAAAAACTGTTAAAAAGGAAAGGATTACATTCCAAACACGCTTCTTTACTATACTCCTCAATACTCCTCCAAGCTACGAGCAATTAAGTTGAGACTACCTGAAATAAATTTCATTAAAACATCGGCCCGTTTTGTTGTTTTGCTTATTTCTCGAAAAATGTGTTCTTGGTTTTTTTTAAAATTTTTGCTTATGGATAAATCCTCCACACAAGATAGGAAAAAAAATGAACCAAAATCGCTGGACACGTCTCAATCTCCTGGCGAGAACGACGTAACGCAGCGCGTACAGAACTTGTACACAATATAACAGGGTGCACTTTGGACTAGCTCCTGTGTTTCGCGTGACGAAAGAAATAGCAGGAGTGTCACTTTCGGCAGGCGTGCCATTGGCTAAAAGCACGTCCTGTAGAGAAACCAGATAAAGTGGGACCTTTAGTGAGTCCTGTTGACGACTACTGACATGTGTACAGCCGCGAGTGTGTGGGCAGTAATAAATGATGTTAGAATTGGGGACGGGAGCCCAGACAAGTTAATGAAATTTAGATTGACAACCACTGACAAGTCCAAGGGTAACGGATCTCGGTCCAAGTTGTGGCAGAAGGGGGAGTGCAAGAAGGCTAGCGGTGTTTTGTCACCAAGCGAACAGAAATTGGTGGCCCGAGGGACGGCCACCCTTTCCTCCTCAGGGAAATGCGGACATAGGGACCTTTTTAAGAGGTCTCGGGGGCGGAGCTTAATGTTTTCTGCTAATAAAGGGGGGGGAGCAGCGGCGTTGTGATTGGCCCTGCCACTAGGCGACTAGAACCCTACATTTGCCGGATGTTTTCTGCGTCCGCTCTCGCCGATGGATCGAACCAGTCACCTTCGAGTCAGGATCCAACGCCTTATCCTCTCGGTTAAAGGGACTCTGCCAAGTTTGTGGGTTGATGACCCGGTTTAGAAAGGTTGATTGGGAGGAATTGTCTGGTAGCAAATAAAGTGATGGTATTTCGGCTGTGAGGATGGGGGGGGGGATCATTATCTATTAAATATTTATGAGGCTACGGCGCAGCCGAGTGGAAACACCACTTCCGACCGATTTATGAGAGGTTAAGCCACATAGTGTGTGGTTAGTCGCTGGATGGAGTTCCGATTCGGGTCACCGTTCCTAGCGGCTACAATAGGCTATAGATACCCGTGGTTTCGGATCCTACGTCAATCAGTAGGTCCACAGGCACAAATAAAGGCATCTTTTATGAGTGAAAATTTGTGGTAGAACGTATACAAAGAGCGGCAGGGTGATGGTTGAACCCCTGCTAAGATTGCAGAATGGTGGTAAACATCCACTGCTTGGTGGCGGTGGTAAACCATACTAAGAGTGCTGAGGTTGGGTGGTAAACCCCTAATGAGAGTGCGGGGGGGGGGGGGTAAACCCTACTAAAAGTGCGGGGAGGTAAAACTCCACTAAAATGTGGGCGATGGTCAAAACCCACTGAGCGTGCGGGGTGGTGGTAAGCCCCGACAAGATGTGGGTGTTGGTAAAAAAACAACAGCGTGTGTGTGTGGGGGGGGGGGGGGGTGTAAACCTGTACTGCGAGTGCTTGGCGGTGGTAAATCCTTACAAAGAGTGGGAATAGTGGTAAACCCCTACCAAGAGTGCGAGTTGGTGGTAATAAACTACCAATTTATTTTAAATGTCTCTGAATGAGTGAGATGAATGGTCCTCTTCAGGTTTTGAATGGGAGGAGGAAGAGGAGGAGCGGAGCGTCTCTGCATGGGAGTATACGAGTGCGAGTGACATTTTCTCCTTCGTTCATTTAAAGCGACAACCAACGAGGGCATCACCCGCGGAAGTTGGTTAAGGAGGGCCCTGTAAAGAGAGTGAACACCTTGAGTAAAGGACAATGTAAGAGGGATGTTTGGTGTGCGGAGGGTGGATAGAGTGAGAAGAGAATTGAGTAAGAGGAGGTGTTGATGGTGTGAATGAAGTGGTGTGAACGTGTAAGAAGAAAGGGATGGGAATAGACTGAAAGGGTTGGAAGACCGCTTAAGTGAAAAGGTGGGTTGACTGTGTGAGAGAGTTGATGATGGTGTTTGTGGTACGGGGAGGGGCGATTGTAAGGGGCCATGCCAGGAGCCTTCCTCCTAGGCCGAACCCTGCCTGGCCAAGATGCTAGAGTGTATAGGGCCCCGTGGCTAAGAAAGGCCAATTCGGGCAGGGTTAAATGATGGGGGTGGGGGCCTGAACTGTAGCTTATTTTACGTTTATGAGCGCCAACCACACTTTGTAGAGAACTGGTTAATGATGTCACTCTATTCGATAAAACACGGGATCGCGCAGCTCTCCAGGACAGGGTCGCTAAGAAGCATCGTCTCCTCCCCTCTGGGCTGTGTGTGGAGCGATGGTAAGCGCGAATGCAACTAGTTGAGCGATGGTACTAGAATAATAGTCATTTTTATATAGCGCTCTTCAAGGCTATATGCCTTCTTAGAGCGCCTATCTCAACTATGGAAATGCTTGAAATAAGAAATGCCTTCGAGGCATCAAAGGAGGGAGATGATTATATCTTATCCGGCAGATCATTCCACACCCTAGGAACAAATATAGAGAAAGCTCGATCACCCATGCAGCAAAGATGACTGCGAGGAACAGTTATTATGGGGACAGAGCCAAAAGGTAGTGCACGAGGGGGCCGTAGTAGTTTCATTGAGGAAGACTTGTAGATTGGGGCTACGGCGTTTAAGATCTTATGTAGGCTTTATAAAGTACGAACATAAGAAAAGAGGGATTCTGCAAAAGGACAATCAATAGCCTATACGAGACAGCCCCTGTTCCCATCCCCCAATTCAGTCCCACCTAGCATCCTCTTCCATAAATCTATACAATCTATTCTTAAAACTCCGCAGGGAGGACGCTTCTATCGCATGACTAGTGAGCCTTTTCCATTCATCTACCACTCGATTTGTAAACCAATTTCGACCAATCTCTTTCATAAATCTAAACTTGTCCAGCTTAAACCCATTACTACTTGTCTTATCCTGTTAACTTAAAATATAAACCTTGCCTATGTCTCCTCTATTATAACCTTTTATCTAGTTGAAGAGTTCAATCAAGTCCCCTCGAACTCTTTCCTTTCTAACCTATGTAGATACAAGCCGCTGTTCTCTTCCTTAACAGGAAGAGCTTGGTTACTTAGGCCACACCCCTGCGGGGTGTGGCCTACGGCCTTATTTGCTAATCTTAACAGCCTTTTTTTAATCCCCCTTATAGACTCTTTATTTTAACACCCTGAACACCTTTTTCTTCTTCATCTTCATCATAATAATAATCTTCTTCTTCTTATAAAGGAATTATTAGAAATAACTTTGATACCAAATTAAATCTACTTAGGTGACAACCGAACTAAAAGAAAAAATCTTATTCAAACCTTCAAAAAATCTCGTTCTTAAAATATAGGGTTATGGATAGTCTCTTCACCATAAGGTGAAGAGACTATCAGTTGCACCGCATAGTCAAGATGAGGCCTAACTAATGCCAGGTGCAGTTTCGGAATGACATCAGCACTCCTATTATTTACACTCCCAGTAAACCCCAATACTCTATTAGCTCTATTCATAGCACTTAAGCACTGCTTTATAGGTCAGAACTTCAAGGCCACGTAAGTTTCGCATTCTGACCCTTCCTAAAACAATCACATTCAAATTCTAATTATTAAATGGATTACATCTAACTATACTAACTATATATACTTCACTTGCTTATGTTAAATTCCATTTGCAATTTCTCTCCCCATTGAGATACTTTGGTTAATTAATCTTGTAATACCTGAGCATTGGAGTCGAACCTTATAATCCTACCCAACTTACTCTCATCTCAGCATACTTGTTCAGGTTGCTACTAATACCTGTCGAAATCATAATATAAATCAGGAAGAACAACGGCTCCAACACCGACCTCTGAGGAACCCCACTGGTAACCGCTCCATTCAGAGTTGATCCCATCTATACTAACTCTCTTCTGCCTGCTACTAAGCCAGTAGTGAATCCACCCAAAAATCCTTCCCTCAATCCCATGCGCTTTAACTATTCAAAAGTCGTAGGTCTATGTAAAGTCTTAGAAAAACCCGAATAAACAATTTCGTAATTATCATCTATATTGGTAGCATCGTAAACTCTTATAAAAAGAGTAAATTAGTCAAAAACGATTTGCCTCTAGTAAAACTGAGATTCCTTAATCAATTTATGTTTATCTAATTGATCCCTAGTAGATTTCGCTAGTGCCGATTCCATCATTTTCCCCGCCACTGATGTTAAACTCACCGGCCGCTAATTAAATATAATCGTTTAATCTCCGTTCTTTAAGATCGGTATCACATTAGCTTTGTTCCACGCAGTTGGTATGCACAAGGCCATCTATAACGATTTTCTAAATATGCATGCGAGGCTCAACACATCTTTACATTCCTTCAAAATCCTATGACAAATCTCGTCAGGGCCCGGTGGTTTACCAGATTTAACTCTATTTCCTTCAGGACTATCTCCTTAGTAACTAAAATATCCACTAATTACTCCTCATTACCCCAAAGATCAAGGTCTCCTCAGGCACTAATTATCCTCGAGTCTAAACGCTGACTGAAAATCCTTATTTACCAGCATAGCCATTGTATCACTAGAACTCACTAACTCTCCGCCTGTAGTTTTTAGTGGGCCTATTTAATCTCTAGGGAAGCTGATGGTGCCTTGACAAAGTTGTTGGTGCGCTTCCTACTCACTCTCTCTCAGCGGTACTTTATATTTTTTATGATTATTCCCTTAACCTTTTGTCTACCCATACTTTGTACCAGGAGGAACTGTTACCACTTGGACAGTGTTCGGTTCGCTAGACTTGGTGCCTGGGTGAACTGCACACTATCCCGGGATCATCAAGGGCCGGCGGTATCATAATAATAAGTTATCTGCAACTATTCGTTAGTGGACCCGCCTATGTCGAGGTTATCTTCTACTGGGTTCGTGGACTTGTGGGGATTGAGCGCGCCAAAGAGTCCGCGAGGACTGGGCTACCAGACCAGCGTTTCACTGCGCCTCACCCTTATTACATGGCAGGAATACAAGCATCGCTCTCGGCTGCTTGGCAAAGAAGATGGGAGGGGGTCGAGGGGAACTTAAAGTTGCGTGCCATTGCGCCGCGCCTCTTCTCATGAACCTACCCCACAATGCCGCGACGGCTTCAGGTTGCTTTCTGTCGTCTCAAAATTGGACTCGCGACCATTTGATGGAACGCTCGCCTGCTCCTTATTGCGACGACCGCGTTGGCCCCCAGACTGTTCGTCACATTCTTGTTGAATGTTCCAGTCTGGGTGATCTTCGCACAGGTTACCTGTCTGAGCGGGGTCGTTACCGCTTGTCCCTTGTACTCGCGGCAGGTTCGTCCCTATAGACTTGTGGACTATCTGACATTTTGGACAAGGCTGGTCTCCTTTTTAGTTGATTCCTTGTTAGTCTCATGTTCCTTCGCCGGTGGTAGGCATGGGGGGGGGGGCTTCCCTAATGCTAGAATAATATTGTTCCGTGCGTATTTTGAGTGTTAAAGACAGGGATTTTGATGACATTTTCATAATGGTTGGTTATGGTCAAAAACGAATACATTTTGGTTGCGATTTCCCTTTGGGAGGGGGGGGCTCGACCACTCCTCGTACTCGAAAAGGCCGGATGACAAAAAAATAAACCATTTAAAATTTGCCAAGGAGCATTCAGACTTGTTCAAAGGACATTAAAGTTTAGGCTACAAACTCACGCTTCACAATTAACCTGTCTTGTTCTACGCTTGGCCTTTTGATAAAACAACAAAGTTGATTTCAAAAATCTTTACATATCTTTAAGGTCAATGGTTTATTTTTTAAGCCATATCCAATCTTTAACTTTTCGAGTACGAGGAGCGGTCTAGATCCTCTGAAGGCTCAACCCAATTCAAATCAGGTTCACAAAAAAAAATTGAAGTGTTTTTTTGTCCTATTTCCAACTACTAGGGAAAATTTCCTGAAAATCTCAGGGTTTCTTTTCATCAAAAATACGCAGCTGCTTTATAGGGACGTTATATGTAAGAAGGATGACCTTGAAGGTGACTCTGGATCGAATGGGTAATTCAGTTCAGCGCACAGAGAAGGGTGTTACACGAGAGAAACCCCCTAACGGAGAGGAACACAGGGGACAAAATTTCTAGCAAGTTGAAGGATCGAGGACTGAAAGCATGGGTTCTAGCCAGCCTGGAGGTAACGAATGCGTGGTCGCCATAAGAATATCAAAGGGTAAATGATACATGCCTGGTTTGAGTACGGGAGATGAACAAAGATCGGGAGGATTATTGGTTAGATTTCATCAGTCGTAAATGTTGGAAGATAAAATTTATTTTAAGTTACAGAAATTGATGCGTTTTTATAGATTCGATCTTGTAATTTAGTGGGAGGAGTTTGAGAAATAAGATTGCCGATATCATTCTGAAACTGTATATGGCATTAGTTAGGCCGCATCTTGACTATGCGTTGCAATTTTGGTCACCCTAAATATTATAGGATGATATTGATTTGTTAGTCTGTGCAAAGAAGGATGGCTAAGATATGGGTTGAGGAGTTTACCTTATGGTGAAAGGCTTAGGAGACTAAATCTACATAGCTTAGACAGGGTTGGCAAAAAAAACAAAATTTTGAAAAAGCCCAATAAAACCCGGGTTTTTTCAAATCTCGGGTTTTTCAAAAAACAAAAGCTACAAGCATTAGAATAACATAAAAAAAGAATAGCTATCTCTATTTTTATATAATATTAATAAATACTTAGTTTAATAATTATATTATAGTAAGAACAGATCACAGTAACAGATCACTGATCGAGAATTGTGGGTAGACATGATAGCCATAACCTGTAGAAGGAGAGATGAATTATAAGTCAGTATCAGAGAAATAATCTTAATTTAATACATATTTGTTGAAATTATAAACATAAATATGAATTTTGAATAAAATAATAATAAGTAGCATTCATTTCTTGAAAAGAAAATGTAATTTTGAAAAAAAAACCCAAACCCGTTTTTTTAGGGCTGGGTTATTTGATTTGCCAACCCTGGCCTTAGAAAGGAGTAGGTTTCGAGGAGACTTGATTGAGGTAAGAATCCTATTTTTAATCAACAGGATAGGACGCGTAACAATGGGTTTAAGCTGGGTAAGTTTCGGTTTAAAAAAGAGATTGATAGAAGAAATTGGTGTACAAAGCGAGTGGTAGATGAATGAAATAGGCTCACTAGTCATGCGATAGAAGCGGTACTCCCTGAAGAGTTTTAAGAATCTATTGGATATATTTATGGATGAGGATGTTAGGTGGGACTGAAATGGGAGATCGGAACAGCAGCAGCCTGGTATATGCTATTGTTTTATCCTTTTGCAGATTCTCTTCTTTACTTATGTCCATGTGTACTCAATGGACATGGAGGCGAACTCCCTTGCAAGGCTCTAGAGGGGTCGATAATGCGAAGAAAAACGAACTAAAAAGGCAACACAATAGTTAAACAGTGAGAGGCTTAAGGTCAACAACCTGTTGATCCTCTTGTTTTTTTTAACAGGGAAGCGTATTTTTCACCTTCCTAAAACGTGTATCCGCATAACATGACGGATTCATGTTATGCGCTGCAAGGAGGAAATATTCGGACATGTTGGTATTATTTGACCTCGCTGATTAAAAGGTGTAGCCCAGTCATGCGTCTGAAACTTCCGCTTTCTCAAATGCACCAAGTTATCATCCGGGAAATGCCCGATATGGTACTTTACCCCCCTCAACGTTCTCCTAGCCCGTTCTTATGTGACCTTTGTTGAGTACATAGGAAGAAATCACGAAGGTGCTGTCTTGTCCGGTTCCTAAGGGGCATTTGAACCCTCCGCCTATCTAGAAAGAACAATCATTTACCCCTGAAGAGGAAGACAAACTAGCATGAATGATATTTTGCAAGGCTTGACTATAAGTGAGTTAACCTTGAACTGATAAGAACATTCTGGTAGATATGTGGATTAATAAGGTTTTGATGAATGTGGATTTTGTTAAAAATTCCTTGGAAGATTATCGTTGACAGGGTCATTAAGCCTTTAGGATGTACTTGCTCTTGAATGTTAATTAACATCCATCATTTCATGACTGGCTAATGGGAAAAGTGAAATTTTTCCTTTTTACTCCGAGTGCACGACGACGACTTTCAAGGCTTCTCCACTTATCTTTCAACTGTACAATGAAAAATAGGAAACTCGAAAGTTGTTTAAATAGAGATCCACTATGTTTGTACACGTGACATGTATGTTTACCCTATTCATGGATAGAGTTTCTTAGTTTATAATAGCCACGTCACGCCAAGCTGAGAAAGAAAACTTTTAAGGTAGGGCTAACTTATAAATTCCGGATGTCATTAGAGCCATACAAATTTGGCTTCGACCCATTTTATTTGAAGAGAGGGTTGAAGCACAGGGTGTCCCTAAAGTCTGAACACATGAAATATCACAATGGTCTACTCGATCACCAGACTTTACCTTCCTTAACTTCTTTTTCTGGTGTAGGCATAAGGAGAAGGTGTACTAAATGAAAATTAAAGGTTCGAGGCAGCTGGGGGAACAGAGCAATAAATGAATGCGAATCTAGCAAATCGTATCCAACTTGGCATAACAAATGGTGGAAGTCACATTGAAGATGTTATTTATTAATATTTTAATTAAATAAAATGCGCAATTTTTTGTATTGAATCTATGCATTTTGCCTATGTGCCCAGATTTAAGGGACACCCTCTAGACTCTAGAGCAGGGGTGGGCAACCTTTTTAAGTGGGTGTGCCAAAATTGGCCAAATCTTTGCTACAAAATTTTCTCACGTGCCAATACTTGACTAAAACACAATGAAAGGATATAAAATTAAAGATGTTTCATTTATTTACCATCAATGAGACTTCTGCTGCTGCCTCACTGATACCATAATTTATAACAGGTTGTACACAATGCGGTTGCTATATAAAATAAATTGGAGATACATTTATTTAGTTTTCTTAAGTTAAGCATTTGGCTTCGCGTGCCGGTAGATGTCGTTGGCGTGCCACGTTTGGCACGCGTGCCAAAGGTTCCTCACCCCTACTCTAGAGTATTGGATATATTTCCAGTGCAGGCTTCGTATTTTGTTAGTTTATTCGCTTGTCAAATAAACTTTGGCCGAGGATAAAAAAAGGGGATTTTTGCACGTGCCTTCAACTAAGGAAGAAGGCACAAACGGGAGGCGCGTATCACAGCAGGAAGAGTATTCCACATTCTCGGAGCAAATATCGAGAAATATGATCACCATCCATGGAGCACATATGAATACGAGAAACAATGAGCGCAAGGTTATTGGGAGTTAGGGTGGGTCAGTGAGGAGGATAGTGTAGAAAGGAGCTGCGGCATTTAGAATCATATATGTTAAGAAAGTACTTAAAGCATATGCAATACACCCCCTTTTATTTGGGGGGTAACAGAGAAACTTGAAGGCAATTTTAAGGATAGGACTTATTTAAACAAGGCAATATTGACCTCATTGAAACGATAGTGCAAGAACACAGTTCACTAAAGAGGATGAGTCAATTGGTGCATTTGTTTGACTCTTTTTTGGATCAATCCCTTGTTTTTTTTTAGGTTAAGTACATAAATAGACAGGGTTGGCACATAAAAAAAACTGGTTTTATTACCAGTTATTTTATTTTATTTATTTTTTTTCAAGTGAAATTTGAAAAAAACTAGTTTTTTTTTAATTACTTTTTTTCAAGAAATGAACGCTACTTATCATTATTATATTCAAAATGTATATTTATGTTTATAATTTCAACAAATATGTATCAAATTAAGGTTATTTCTGTGATACTGACTCATAATAATTCATCTCTCCTTCTACAGGTTATGGCTATCGTGGGTACCCACAATTCTAGACGATGATATAATATAATAATTATAATTAATTAATATTATAAAAATATAGATAAGATAGCTATTTTTTTACGCTATTCTAATGCTTGTAGCGTTCGTTTGTTTTTTTAAAACCCGAGATTTAAA
The DNA here is from genome assembly GCA_963969495.1 of Ceratothoa steindachneri. Classification (NCBI taxonomy): domain Eukaryota; kingdom Metazoa; phylum Arthropoda; class Malacostraca; order Isopoda; family Cymothoidae; genus Ceratothoa; species Ceratothoa steindachneri. The sequence goes on from CAXAKS010000360.1 coordinate 12,125, forward strand.
AACCAGAATAAAACCCGTTTAGGGGGGAGGGGTTGCCAACCCTGTAAGTTGGAGCAAATAAGTGCCAAACAATAAGCGCAATTTGAGACGAATTGGTTAGTGCGTAAAATGGGCACAAATTAAATCCCCGCAGCGAAATGAATAAATTGTCCAATAAAAGAAAAATCGTTTCCCGAAGTATTTTTTCAAACTGGATTAGTCCGAGTTATAGCTATAGTCTAGAAGAGGGTTCGGCGAACATTTTGGGGCATGACCCCCAATCGAATTTGCGTACAGCGAAATGTCCACCTATTTCTTTGCTTTCTTTTTAAGTGATGGAGAGTGGAAAACCATTGTTTACAAAGAAATGTAGTGGCGAACGGCAGTAGTGTTTTTATCGCTTCTTCATGTGCAATTTCGACATCCTTGTCAGCTTTTGGCATCTTCCCCCCCCAAAAAAAAGGACAGACCCGCGTTGTTCTGATTTCCAATGCGTTTCATTGATGGATCGAAATTCAAGAAGTGCCTCTGCCAATCCTTCACACTCTTCTGACACATCAGCAATTTCACAGTTGAAGGGATTTACAACCCACCTTACTGACTATGTGAAATGAGATCGGTAATGTATTCTTAATGCCGCATAAGCAAGATCTTCAATGTATTCTTGATTCCGCATAAGAAAGATCTTCAATCTTCTAAAAAATGCTAACTTTGGAAAAGTAGCTATTTTGTTTTGTTATACTTTCTGGCTCCATTTCAGAAGCTTTGAACCAAACGCTGAAATCTTTTCTCTGGCTGTGATAACATTGATGTTTTTCCCTTGCAGTTCTTTGTCCAATATATTCACATAACCAAAGATATCAGACTAAATATGCTGTGAGCTTGGCGACCCATAAGAAGTTTCACTTATCTGCTAGAACAGAGGTTCTCAACAACTGTGCCGCGAGATTCGGGAAAAGTATTGAATATAAACAAAATATACTGTTTTTTTCTCCAAAATTACACTTTTTGTTATACTGGCAGAATACACTGGGAATCCAACGAGGCCCCGCATGCTTTCGCCTCCCATTCCCCCTCCTCCCACACCCCCTCCTCCCACACACCCTCCTCCCACCCCCCTCTCATAATAATATATATTTCTTTTATTAGCACTGAGACACAATTTGCCTTCCTCGCTTGCAGGTTATGACGAGCTGGCTGTGTCTCGCCTCTCACGTACACAACACCCATACACATACCACCCTCAGTGTCTCCCCAGAATAATGTTTGATCTTATGTGCGTACACACAATGTTCGTTAAGCCCTGGGTTGAGGAAGGGAGAATAATGGAGTTTTTTTTTGTTTTTGCAGTTTTCTGTGGCATAGTAGGTGAGGGTTTAGAACTATGGATAAGTTCGTACTAAGGAAGATGAAAATCCAATAGTCACTCCAGTGGTCACTGCTTCTTCTGATTCGATCTCAAATAATGAAAGTGTTCCTTGTTCACCTGGGTCGAAATATAGTAAGGTGACAGAAGCCCTTATAAAGAAACTGACATGATGATTCCTACTTAGCACATAGTTTTGTACCCAACAATGATGATGATAATCCTTGCCCTGTGTATGTGGTATGTGGAGATACACTCAGCAATGAAACCATGGTACCTAGCAACATGAAGCGGCACCTTTCTGGTGTGTCACAGAAAGGCATGTAATATTCTCGTTTGTTAGAAGGGCAGAAAATGGCAGCTAGTAAAATGGTCAAAATAGTAACCATAGCTGACACTGCTTTTTAAGCCTCATTTGAAGTAGCAGAACTGAGCAATGAAGCCTCATATAATTGGTGAAGACATTATTATCCCTGCATGTAACATAATTATTGAAACAATGCTTGGTAAATAAGTTCAGGTTCAGATTTCTAAAGTACCTCTCTCCAATAGCACAATCAGTCGTAGGATATTTGAACTTTCAGCTGATATCAATGAACAAGTTGTGCAGCGGATTGTATCAAATGCAAAATTCGCTTTGCAGGTAGATATGGACATGGCTGGTAAATGTCAATTGCTTGGGTTTTATAGATTCATTGATGGAGTTGTAGAGCAGTTTATGTTTTGCAAAAAACTCTAGATCACATCCACTGGGGAGGACATAATTGTAACCGTAGCATCGTATCTCAGTTACCATGGTCTTTCATGGAAAGACTGTTGTAGCATATGTACTGATGGTGCGCTATCGATGATAGGGAAGTACAAGGGGTTCATTACCATAGCACTGAAAGAAAATCCATCTATTATTACAACCCACTGTTTCCTGAACCGAGAGGCATTGGTTGCAAAAACATGTAGTGAAGAGCTAAATGAAGTTTTGAACCAGACTGACAAGATGGTGAATTTCATAAGATATGCCAGGATATGGGGGCGTCTAATATCTCACTGGTGTTAGGTGGCTATCCCGAGGTCGTGTGCTGAACCGAGTTCTCGAACTCAAAGCTGAACTGGAAGTATTTTTTGAACAGGAGAAACAAGATGCATTCCTCAGTCTGCTTCAAAATCGTACTTGGTGTTTGAAGCTGTCATTCTTGGCGGATATTTTCATGAAGCTTAATGAATTAAATCTCAATGCAGTGGGGGCTGGAGATAATAGTTACATCAAGTAACAAAATGAAAACTTTCCAGAGAAAGTTGGATACATGGGAGTCAGCTGTTCAAAAAGACGACCTATCAAACTTTCCTTCTCTTCTTAAGCAAGCAGGAAATAATACTATTAAAAGTCTCAAAGATCTCATTCTACATCACTTACTCCGGCTGAGAGAAGCAGTTGATTTTTAGTTTTCTTCTCTTTCTACAGCGAATTTCTACTGGATTGTATCAACCTTCAAACTGGCTGACAGGGCTGAGGAACTGGACTTCAGAGCAATAGAACGTGACGAATTTATTGATCTATGTGCTGATTCCATCCTAAAAGTCAAATTCGAGAAGAGTGAGGAATCATTGGCTATGTTTTGGCGTGGATTAGTGGGGAAATATCCATATTTGGCTGAAAAGGCTACATATCTACTTTTATGTTTCCCCACATCGTATTTGTGCGACCAGACATTCTCTCCCATGGCAACAATTAAATTTAAATCCAGAAATAAACTTTTATCTCTTGAGGACAATATGCGAGTAGCATTATCGGCAATTAGACCTAATATTAAGAGTTTGTGTTCCAAGCAGCCATCTCAGGTTTCGCATTGATAAATGTATGGCTCGTATTGTGGTATATCTTATTACTAGTAGTTAATCACATTTTTAATATGATATGCTGTTCTTTTTTTATTATTAATAATGCACTATCAGAGTATACATATGTGTTTTTCATATACTTATGGGAGCCTTAAAATAGTTAAAAATTTACTTGGAAAGGTTGACAGCTTGAATAAAACACCATATGAAAAAGGTTGAGAACCACTGCCATGTGAGGAAGAGCACTTTTATCTGTAATGGGGGTTGAAAAAAAATATAGGCAAACGAGATTTTCAAATAAGGGTGCGCGAGCATCAAAAGGTTGAAAACCACTGTGTTAGAACATACTTTTGATAAACCAAAAACATTTCAAGTTCAGTTTTGGGAGACCAACTCTATTCAAGACTTCACGTGAAAGCCACCTCACTTCTCTGTGATAAAGTAGGCCTGAATATTCAGCCTCTCCCTTACATAATTCCAGAAAAAGTCGATCTACGTTGCTTTAACTGCCATGCAGTAGCGATATACGTTGGTTTACTTGCCATGCAGATGCGATATATATATATGGGGTTGGCTGCCATGCAGATACGATCTATATGAGTGTGACTGCCATGCAGATACGATCTATATGAGTGTGACTGCCATGCAGATACGATCTATATGAGTGTGACTGCCATGTAGATGTTGCCTATGTGGGTGTGACTGACATATAGATGCGATCTATGTGGGTGTGATTGCAATGTAGATGCGATCTATGTTGGTGTGGTTGCCATGCAGATGCGATCTATGTCGATGTGGCTACCATGCAGATGCGATCTAAGTTGCTGTGGCTGCCATATAGTAGTGCTCCATGGTTCGGATCGCGAAAGAAAGGCTTGATCGATAAGAGGTCAAATTGGCTTAAAGTCCCCGATGCAAAACGCAAATCTGAAAACAAATTGGGATTTTCTGAAGAGGACAATGTTTTTACCCTTTTTCGGCCAATGAAAGGAATCTCGTTTGTTCTCTCGGTGGTGGTCGCACTTATTGTATAGCTAAAAAGGATATGGTGATGGGATGTGAAAATGTGTGAACGGGACATTGCCTTGTTGGTTTAAAGAGGAGCATATTTGGGGGAACTAGAGGCCACATAACTTCCCCCCTCCTCCCTCTGTTAAGAGGTGAATTTCTGGGATAAAAATGGAAATCACACCTGTCATTCTCAGATAAGAAATTTGTCTAGGTTTCTTTCCACGCGATTTTTCGATATTATTATTATTGTTGCTATTATTATTATTAGTTATTATAATTATATTTTTTTGTTTCAGAGCGAAATTGAATGGGAGTCGGTCGGCCTTTGGAGTAAAAATATATCTGCCAAATTAGCCTTCCAATGCATTTGGAAGTCTCGCAGTAGCGAAGAGGTCGATTCGGATGACCAGGCAGTGAAGTCTTGCTCGGACCCATCAACGCTTCGAGAAGAGGAGCTTCCTGCGGGGAATGAGCATCTGTTGCCCGAATTCCTTGTTCCTTCTGTGCGCGATTTTGGTTCCCAGTCGGAAGTGCCATCGCCTCCCGCCCACCATGCCCAGCCTTCCTCGCTAAGTTTACTGAACGCCCGAGAACACCCGCTTGAGTCCGCCTCTTGTTCGGACGACCCGAGCCATTTCGACGGAAAACTGGAGGCCACGGGAAAGTTACCCCCTCCAACCGTCAGAGGTCTTCGACCTTTTTTTTACCTGCCCGTTGGCAGTGAAGATTCATCTCCCACAGCTGGAGGCGGCACTAATTCCGATCCCCAAAGTCTTCTTGAAGATCCAGACCTTTACCCTGTACCTAAAAGTCTTACTTTTCTGGGGCCCTCGTCTTTAGGGGAGGAGTGTTTCTCCTCTGACCTTGGAGAGAAAGAAGCTACTGGAGGAGTAGAGGAAGGTAATAATCGCCAGCAAAACAAGTTTCGCGGGATTTCTTCAGGCAGTGAGAAGAACGAGGTTGGCATTCGCAATCGCATACTCGAGTGTCTGGTCCGAGCCCGCTCCAGAAACAGCGCCCAGCACTCCCGTAGTTACGAAACTGGCCTTTATCAGCTGGGTGGTTTGGCAAAGGAGGGCGAAGAGGAGATAAAGTCGGCTGTGAAGGGTTATGTTCATCACTTCTCGACGACGAAGAGTTTTCCCCAAAGTGATGAAGACTGCACTTTGATGCCTGATGTGAGAGATGTTGGCACAGTCACTGGTAAGTATCTCTTCTCTTGTAAGGACGGCAAGTGACAATTTAAAACGTATATTTAAGATAATAAAAATTAGAGTGACAGAGACCATTGGTCCACTTAGGACGACCCCCAATTGCTCAAGTTAAACCTTTTATAATTGTCATTAAAGTGATTTTTTAAACCATTTAGATTCGGTAGGAAGACCATTCTAAGTAAAAAAAATTCTTGATTTCGTATTTTATGGCCGCAGTTTGAGTCCACTGAGTCTCTTTCTGTCGCTTATTTTAAGTAGAAAATCTCCAGGTTAGTTTGGTCCATGACATTTAAAGTAAAAAAAAAATCCAGGATTAGTTCCATTCTCCGTCGCCATAAATTCAAGCACTTTGTTGGCTTCTTTGAAGCTTCCGTGCCCTGCTTTTGAAGACTTCAAAGTCTTTGCTACAAGGCCAATATGTATGGCGTCTTCAGCTTTATATCTTCCACTATCTTCAATCTTGCCTACATTCACCATCTCCTTACTGACTTCTGACAATCAACGGGTGTACCTTGTGTAGACTGCTGCACTTGTTAGCTGGAGCAGCAGCAGCTCTTCCTCCTGGTCCGAATGCCTAGCTCACTAATTTCTAATTTGAGTCGAACTCTTTGACAGGGCTTGGGGAAACTGGTGCATTACTACTGTCCCTCTATGCATCCTGGCATCTTCGAGCCTGTCGGCTTCAAACGCTTTCTTATTAGCCATTCTATGGATGGGAGCATGTTGTCAAAGGAACACACGTTCCATCAACGTCAGACATTTGCTAGGGTTGTTCTTGGTAGTGACTCGAAGATCACTCCTTTTTTTTGCTGAGTGCGGCTGATCCTGGCAATTGTGAGTGTTCTTCGGAGACTACTTGCTACTTGATGGCTCACCTGGGCAAGTAACCTTTATTATGAATTTCGCGTAAGGAGTAGTCAATGAGAGGGAACTGCTTGACTACTCTTTAGAAGACACATAAGAGCTGGCCGATCACAGACCGGTCAAGGTCGAAGGTGTGATGAAAAAACTGGGAAGGGCCTCGAGATCCACCCAAATATATTTAGTTACGTTCATACGTGAGGGGCTTCCTGAGTCGGTGCGAGCTGTTTGGTATCGGTACCGCGTCAAGGCATTCGTTCCATTACCGTTGAGGTGCTACCCTATTGATAAAACTATTGTTTAAGGCCAAGTGTGAATTATGGCGAGCCACATACTGCTTACTCGAATATACGACTCGTACCACCTTTTTTTGAAGGTACCCCTCTTCCTTAAGGCGGGGACCGAATCTCTTTTCGAGAGGTCAAGGAATTTGGTCCTGTCGCGACCCGAGTCTTCCTAAGCCAATCAGGCTAAGAACAACCCCCCCCCCTTGCTCCTCCAACCCTATGAACATGGTGGCTACTGCACCCAGTCGGAAGCCTTCGATGGGTTCCATCTTTCATGAGTGCCACCTTGGTAAAGCTGGCGATAATATTGCTCCCCTCCCATGATCTCTTCGCAAAGAGCGAAGCGGCCGCGCGACACCATTGAGTCCTTACACGTTGCAAATCCCCGGAAGATGGTTGTGAGGCCATCTCTCCTGCATGGAGGGTAGCAACAAGGGAACTTCGGCTCCCTCTCCTCAGTCTGCGGCCTTCAAATTCGTTCCCCTCCAAATGATGAGGGACCCCTGACCCCAGGGAGGATGAGAGTAAGGCCTGCACATCCAGCAACCCCCCTCCAGTAAATGCACGAAGTCAGCAACGTCATCAGCGGTTTCCACAGCCAACAGCCCCCTGAGCTTCGTCTTCAGAAAGGCTACGCCCATTGCATTAAAGTTCTCTTCGAAGAGGGCCCCCGCGCCCCCGTACAGCTACGCCTGGAGGGGATTTTCCCTCGATTGAATTGCCGTGGACTCCGAGCTAACTGGGAGGAGCTTCAGTGGTTAGTCTTTTCCCATTAGCTATATTTTTACACTAGACCATTTTGTGTGACTGCCCACTCTCCCGGGGTATAGACGTTTTGCAACCCCACTACCATGGGATGGGAGGCCGGGAAGGCGGATGCCCAATTTACACCCTGCATGGTGTCTGTGTTCCCTCTTTGGCTTTAAATACCTTCTTTCAGGCAGTGTCAGTGCAGCAACGCCTCGATAGGACGTACCCTTGGTGTTTGTTCTACCGTCAGTTGACTTCGATGTGGCAGGGGGGTAGCCTGTTACACTCGGTACCTGGATGAGCTGCATAGTGCACATCCTTCCCTCCTGAGAGCAAATTAGGGAGGCCCACTCACTGGGTAGGTTTGAACTCAATGACTGGACTGGGAAAGTTGTTGGTGCGCTTCCTCCTATCTCCTTCTCAGCGTTACTCTTTTCAACAAATATCCCCTCAACCTTTTATCAACCCGCAAAAAGTCGATGGTGCATCTCTGCCCCCCCTCCTTGCTACAACTACAACTTGGAAAAGGCACCCGACCTCTCGTTCCCAGTGTGTCTCAGGGAGGTACGAGTACCCTCCTCTACACCTGGAGCAACATCACTATATCCTGTTCTCGGTTCCCGCAAGGATATACCCGACAGAGAGGGACCCTCTAATCTGGGTCCACTTTTAGGGAAAGCTAGTTCGTGTCTCCTGTCCTCTTATCCGCTCTCTCCACTACGACATCTCTCTACCCAGATAGATATGATTTAACGACTATTACCTATGTGATTTGACTAATGTTATGTACCCCCCCCACAGGTGTCGGTCGACCACCGTCAGCACGGGCCATAAATTTTTACATAACGGCCATGAGTGATTGTTCCCCTCAATTCCTCACTCACCACCCCGATAAAGGAGTTTCCCCTTTCCCCCTTAGGGAGCCTCCCTCGGGTAGCTGTGCTGTCTAAGGGGCATATCCAAGATTCTCCCCGCGAAGGGGGCGTTTTCTCCTCTCCAATAGCTACTGGTTCGGGGGTTTCCCCTCTTAAACTCCTCTAGAGAGTTGGCTTCACACGGTTCTCCACTACCGACAGGCCCCCTTTTCTTTCTCAGGGCTCCCAAAGACTACTGTGAGGCACTACTGTTCCTGGTGCGCTTTCCCCTCGACTACTCACCACTACTTTACCTTTTTCTTATTATTATTATTATTATCAGTCATTAGTCTTATCATTATTATTATCATTATCATTATTTATTATTATTATTAGGTATCATTATTTATTATTATTATTATTTTGTATTTTTATATTATTTATTAGTATTTATTATGTTTTATAGTTATTTATGAATACCTAGTATTAATTATTAGTATCTTTTAATATTTTTAGTACCTGTAATTTTATTATTTTTTAGTATGACTTTTATATCATTATTAGTATTTATGATATACTTATCATTATTAGATATTAATTATTATTTGTTATTATTATTTAATATTTATTATAAGTAGTATTATTTATTATTATCATTACAGCTCTCCACGCACTATGTACCAGGAGGAGTGTTTCCACCCGTACAGAGTTTGGTCCGGGAGCCATCGTGACGTGGGGGACTGCATGCCATCCTGGAATCACCTAGTACCAGGGTATGATAATAATAATAGGTGATCACGCACCCTACTCGATAGTGGACCCGCCTCTCTCTACTTCTCTTTATTACATACCCTCCTACCCTCTTCCACACTTACTCTTCTCTATCCACAGATGTTCTGGTTGACCGGCACACTTTCGTCCTCTTATGAGCCTTAGTCGAGTGAGGGCTCTACCTGTCGCTAGGGTCGAAAGCCCGGTGACTAGGGCAAGTATTAGGTACAGGGTGTGCTGGACCGTCGACACTGTTTGCCTTTCTCCAGTACTCGTATCCTTAATGGTTAAAGCTCCAGGAATCGTCGCCTGAATGGCGGGCCGGGTTGGCAAAGCCTATCAACGCCGGTCCAGGAGCGATTATATGTAAATGATCACATTCTGGAATTTCTTATTCTATGGAGACTTCTTTTAACCTTCCCATTCATAGGGAGGCCATGGTATCTACTTTCCTTGATGCTCCCTTTCTCTCTTTTTATTCTCATCATGGAGAAACCCACTTCGACCGGTGGCGCTCCCCTCTCACCATTGCATGCGGCAAAGGGGTCTTCCCTCTGCCATCTATGGAGCCGCTCTCGGGTAGCTACACCTCAAAATGACGTGACCCCTTGTGCTTTCTCAGGGGGCCCCTCCAACCATCTCCTACCGAAGAGGAGGCTTACGGGTGCAGAGATTTCCCCCGCATCCCCTTCCGTGGAGTCACCCATGTCCGACTCCATCTTTCGACAAATTGCTGCCCCCTTCCCTATTCTATAACAGAGGACTGCTAAGAGAGTAAAGCAGGTGGCCCAAAATCATCGCTTCCAGTGGATGAGACTCGATGGGGCTTGGCGTGACTGCCTCCCTCTCTTCCCAGATGGAAGTCGGTTCGCCTGCCATGGACTTGACTGTGACGGAAGATACCTCGAATGTTATATGTGATGCCTTGGGGGGGATGGCCACACTGAGGCTGCCCCCTGAGATGGAAATGGTCTTAGAGGTGACCCCATAATAGACGGCTGGATGTTCAATTTGGTCGAACCTGGGCTCGGTTTCAAACGCCGAAACCTCCCCCCCTCCCCCCCTGTGCAAGCTTCTCAGACTGTCGAGCCCCTGAGTACTCACAGGGAAAGGAGTGACCTCCTCCCTCGACTGGTGCCCATCTGACAGCTCAGACCTTCATCTCGGAGAAGGCTCCTTCCGGCGGTGGCTAGAAGCGGGTTGCTTTCCCACCCTCCTCTCTCCAAAAGAAAAGAAGCAAGAAGAGGACTAAAGATTCCTTTCACTCCGGGGACGGATGGGTCCGCTGCCGTTTCGGCAAGCGACCTGGCCAAGATCGGCACGTCGGGCCCCGAGGCGCACATGGGGAGAGTAGGGGGGCGGGGGGAGACAAATACCAAATTCGCTGAGCGGAGTCTCGATTACGTCGAGGCCCCCCATTCACAGACTACTTGGCCTTTTCGAACCCGTTGGCTTCAAACGCTTTCTGCTTATTCGTTCCACTGTTGGCAGCATGTTGGCTAAGGGTAACATGAGCCATCAGGGGAGAGAATTAGCTAGCTTGATTGGTAGAGAGCCGAAAGTGTTCCTTTTCTCGTCAGATCCTTCGAAACGGCGATGATTGGTGCCCTCCGGACACTTAATGGCACGCTGGTGAGTGTAACGGCATCTTAAAGCTGGCCGGACATGGAGCGGTCAAAGTCGAATGTGTGATGAGAAAACAAGGAGGGGCTTCGAGATCCTCCCTACACTTTTTGTCACGTTTGATCGTGATGGGCTCCATGAGTCAGTGCGTGCCGGTTGAAATCGCTTCCGCGTGAAAGCATTTGTGTCACTGCCGCGGAGGTGCTACTACTGACACCGCTTCAACCATACGAATTGCTCCTGTCGGCGTGCAAACTCTGGATTACCCGAAGTCTATGTAAGTTGCTCCAAGGCCGCACGCGATAAGTCCAAATCATGTGTGGCCAAGTGTGTCAATTGATGAGAGCCGTATCCCTCTTCTTCGAAGCAATGTGCTGCTTATCTACTTGAGAAGGGAATCCTGGCCGTTCATGTACGGATCGTCTTTCATTTTGCAAGGTTTAGAACTTGATCCTGGCCCCGCCAGGTCTACGAACGCGATCGTTTCCGTCCTCATTCGGAACACTTCTGCGGGTTCTACTCACCCCGGGCCCTACCCAGGTATAGCTGGCGGTACAAAGGGATCACAGCCTGCTTCGACTCAAACGAGGTCTCCCACACTCCACCAGCGTGGCTGTTTCCTCTAAGGCGAAACGGTTAGCAGCAAATGAGATTGCGCTCCTACGCCCCCACTCGGATCTGGGCAGGGTGGCTCGGAGACGGAGGTTCTCTAAAGGAGGGAGCCCCGCCTCCGAAGCCCACCCCCGCCTCCGAAGCCCACCCCCGCCTAAGGTTTCTAGGCGGAGGAAGGAAAAGACTTATAGCAAGCTCAACCTCACCCGATAACTCAGCGCCTTATTCAGCCAACAGCGCCCCCTAGCTCTGCCTCCAGGAATCGTACGGCCATTCCTGTGAGCGTCTTCTCTTCGAAGAGGGCTCCCGCATGTCATCTCCAAGCTAGGCCTCGAGGGCATATTCCTTCAATGGAATTGCCGCAGACTCTGGGTCAACTATGAGGAGCTCGTCTCCTCCCGTTAGCTATCTTTTTGCAGGAGAACCTGCTGGGTTCGTCAACCCCTGCTCACCCTCTCGGGGTATAAGGGCTTTGTAACTCCACCACCACGGTTTGGGGACCCGGCAGGAGGGTGCGCCATTTACATCCCCTTTTGTTGCATGTTTGCCGAAGTCTTTTCTACAGCTCTGGGGATTTGAACGGTAGGCACCTCCTCTGGGGAGAATACTCGATCTATCCCAGGGGTCAGGTCCTTGCCGTCTTGATCGACGTGCTGAAGATGTGTCCTAAATGTGGATGAGTTAACGCATCACTGCCCGAGAACCGCTTCATTTACTTGTCTTGGTATATCCCTGTGCTCTGCGAATGCACTAAGTGATTTTCGTTGGGAGGTAGTCGATGACCTCTATGGTAGTGATCAATTTCCCATTCAAATATTTTCTGGACGGCTGCCGCCTGAGAGACCTCCCGGTGGTGCTTGGCGCGGGCGCGGTGGTCCGCATTTCAAGAAATGACTGAATTCACTCTCCCAGCCGAGGAGATTAGGTCTGTTGATGAGGCCGTTGAGTTCTTCGGTAATCTCACCGCCCTGGGCCTGGCTACTATTCGCCGTTTTGCACGCCGACCCCTTCCCTGGATGTAATCAGAGTGTGAGACGGCCCTCAAACAGAAGCCTTACGCCTACATGCGTTATAAGCGCCGCCCTAACGATTACATTGTTGGTGAATTTCTTTGAACTAGGGGTAGGTTACGGTATGATCCGAAGCACGCCCACCGCTCTTCCTGGCGGGTATACGTTTCTTCACTTAACGTGAAGACCCCTCTTGCAAAGGTGGAAGTGAGTCAAGGATTCCGAGTTCTCGCAGGACCCCCTTCCCGTTCTCCAGGAGAATTCGACCGCATTCTCGGGCCCCACGTCCATGGCGGGGTCTTTCGCATCCTCTTTCTCCCCATTCTAGCTGGGATTCCGATCCGCCAGCTTTTAATGCACATCTTGATATCGCTAAAGTCCGCCGACTGGACTTTACCTCCAGAGGCGGAGAACCCTTCAACGCCATGTTTACCCTGAGTGAGTTGCCTTCTGCTCTCGTTTCGTGCGCGGACACCGCCCCTTGTCCTGACGATGTCCCGTACGCCATGCTTAGACACCTGGGTGAGCGCAGCATGACCTTTTTGTTAGATTTGTTCAACAGGATCTGGGTAGAGGGTAGCCTCCCAGATTCCTGGTGAATGGTTACTGGGCTCACTTTTCGCAAACCGGGGAGAGATCCCTCTACCCCGGCTGGTTTCCGCTCAATCTCTCTAACCTCTTGCATGTGCAAGTTGATGGCGAAATTGGTAAATGTTAGATTAGCCTTTTTCCTGGACAGAGGAGGCCACCTGTCTTCCGTCTGCGAGACCTTTCTTTGTAGACAGCATTACGCCAAGGTGTTTTTCGATCTGGACAAGGCCCATGATACCGCATGGCGATACGACATCATGGAAACTCATCATCACATGATTGGAGCGAGGGGACTCCTCCCAATCTTTGTCTCCAAGTGTTAATGCCCTGAGAATTAACGGTATCACCCCAGTACTGCCGGAAGATCTACGCTCTGCGTCGATGACCTTTCGATCTCTTTTGACTTGTTTTTAAATGGGGTTCGCCTGGAAGTGGTGGATTCGCACCGTTTCCTTGGTCTTGCTTTTTTTTTTTTTTACCGACGCCTCACCTGGCAGGCTCATATTCGCAGCCTCAGGTTCTCATGTACCCGCGCCATGGATATTCTTCGTTCCGTGACATTCAGCAGATAGGGCTACTGACTTACTTCTTTATCGAACTTTGTTCGTTCAAAGCTCGACTACGGATGCGAGTTTTATGCATCCGCAGCTAAGCGTGTATTGCGGAAGGTGGACTCTATCCACCACACTGGCCTCCGCCTGGCAACTGGTGCCTTCCCCACGTCCCCCATTGAGAGCTTACTTGTGGATGCTGGGGAGATGCCATTTTCTGTGCGCCGTACACGGTGTTTATTATGCGCTTGTATGCGCGTGCCCGGTGTCCATGAGTCTCACTGCATCCGCGACCGATCTCACAGTGCCTATGTCGCCGAGAGACCCCTTTCTTACCCTAAGCCTTTCGGCTTTAAGGTTAGGAAACTCCGTGATCTCGGTGTAGCTCTCGACTCGGTGCCCCCTGTGGTTCTGTCTAGGGCGTTTGCTTATGGGTACTAGCTTCTACTTTTATTAGCACATTTAGTGCCACACTGGATCCGTACCAGGAGAGAAGAGGGTCGGATGTACTCGGGACGGGTCGTGCACCTACTTTGGGCTATTTGACTTTTTAGAGGTGGTTGGCCTCCCATTTTTTTTTCTTCTTGAGTGTTGGTCGCCTGCGCCGAGGATGGTGGTGGGCTTCCCCTTGATGCCATAGCTTGCTACCTTCCTTTTGTTTTGGGAGGTTTCGTTGTTTTTATTGGATTGTTTTGTTTTTTAATGTAGCTTAATATTAAGCCAAAACTGATTACAGTTACTTATTCACTTGGTAGCACTCGTCAGATGGGTGCTATAAATTATTTTTAGCCTTACCCACGTTTTACATGAGTGTACAGAGCCTCTCTTAAATCACACGTTCAAAATCTATAATTCACAAATCAATTAAAAAATAAATTTATTTTAATCAATGTTAGACTACTATATTACCCCTTCTGTGAATTATTTATTACAGTATTGATTCATTGATGACAAACAAGGCATATCCATGAGCACTTTTTACATACAACTGTAGAAAAGTAACTAATAGACTGTAAGCAGTCACACTAGGATTAGTAAATAGTACCAAAGTGACAAGACAGCAACTCACAAAATTAATTAAGTAGAACAAAATTAAATATAAAAAACACTTTCCCTTACCTGACTCAATGACTTGTGTTAAATAATTATGAAAGAAAGAAAAATTCACTACCATAACAGGGTTACATTCAATGCATTCAGAACCTCAGATTGTGCTTTTGCAATAATGTGGTGCTGGTTGAGCTTTCAGAATGATTCGCACAATGATATCGATGAAATCTGAAGTAGCTTCATGTAGTGCAAGCATTGTTCTATCAGTGTGCACCCATTGCTTATATTTAATCATATCAGATGCACCAAACTCATTACTATCCAACTGACTATTGGGATTATCTTGAAATGACTCTTACTTACTCAAAAGATATGCAACATGCACTCTCTACAGTCGTGCCCAAAGGTTTTGAGACTACTATGTTTTTTCACATAAAAAAAATTAATAGAACTAACGAGGCAATGGCTTCGCGACGGGAGCTTGCGCTTCGCTACTAAGATTAAAATTTAAAATCTAAAAAAAAGCAGCCATGGTTAAATTTTTATGAATTTTCTGAACTTCGTCAATTATAATCATTTTAAAAAGGAACTCTTAACTAAATTTTCCCCCTTTCAAAATATCACGTTGCTAAAATATAGTTTATAGAAGAAGAAGATATATAAAAATAAATTTTCTGAACTTCACCATTTGTAATTCTTTGGATTTTAAAAAGTTCACAAAATTTCGATACTTATATTTATTTCTGAACTTCGCCATTTTGTTTTTTTTGATATTATAAAAGAATTATTAGAAATTATTTTGGTAAAAAAAACATAAGTCATAACCAAACTAAGATGGAATTATTATTCAAATACTCAAAAAATGCCCTTAAATTATAGAGTAGTGATGTTGAAGATGATCACCGTTAAATTTTATTTTCGTATGTTTGTATCATAATTTGAAGGGGAAATGTAAAAAAAAATAAAATCGAAATCTATTTTATTAATAGATACAGTCAATTGTTGCGCTCAGTCAATGATGTTCCTCGTTCTTCAGGACTGCTTCAATTCGTACCAATCCTGGACACCAAATTTGTGATGATATTTTGACTGATATTGGGCAATTTTTGTTCACTAACCACCTCACAATTGGATGACTTCCTTTTGTCAACCACAAGTTTGATTATCGCCCACAAATTCACTATTGGTTTCAAATCTGGGGAATACCAGGGTCAAAATCCCCCACATTCGATTTAATTTTGAGCAAAGAACTTTGTTATTGCTTTGGTATTTGTGACAAGGTGCGCCATCATGCTGAAAAATGCAGTTAACATCCCCGAATTGGTCCTGAACCTTTTGTAAAAGGGGCTGATGAAGCACGTTTTGGGAAAAATTGTTAGTGTTCCAGTTCTATTAGATGAGAAGCAGCCCCAGACATGGGGAGTGCCCGGATCCTTCACCGTGGGCTCAACACAGGCCCCGTGAAAGCGCTCCCCTTTACTCCTAACGAGGGACCTTCCAGAAACTTCAAACGTGTAAAGTAGCCCCAGTCTTCAACAGTCCATTTTTTTCCCTACAAAAGTGGAGCCTACCCGTAAAGTTGTTCTTGGCGAGATGAGGCCTTTTCGCAGCCCCAGTCTTCAACAGTCCATTTTTTTCCCTACAAAAGTGGAGCCTACCCGTGAAGTTATTCTTGGCGAGATGAGGCCTCTTCGCAGCCCTTCTCGACTTGAGACCTTTGTCGCAGTCGGCGTCTCACTGTACGCGTGGAAGGATTCACACCTGACATTTCCAATCGTGAGTGAGCAAGCTTGGCACTGGAGGCAACCTGATCCTTGAGCTGGGTGGGACCTTGACAGGATGCAATCTTGGCGTTCATTTAAAGCTCTTTGACATCCGAAAGACTTCACCACAGGATTGTAACCAGTCTCTTTACTCATTAATCATCCTAAGGATGGTGCCCGTTGATGCTCTACACCTAGCAACTGTCTACTTGCATTTCAGGTTGCTTTGATGTAGAGCAACAATGGTTGGACGCTTTTCTTTGGAAAGAACCATTTCTGGAATTGAAAAAGATTCAAACCTTTATTTTTACCCCCAAATATTACTAAATAGATTAGAATTGCACGGCATGATTCCTTTAACTCCAGAGACTGAAACTCGGCTCTTTCAGGACCAGAGCATGATTTTTTTTTTATTCAGCGAACGAATTATGTTTTATTATTTTTGAAATAAACTTGAAATAATTTAAATACTAGAAAATATATATATTTTGTTGAAGACCATTGTGTATTTTGCCTTAATTAATTTCCTTTGGCAACTCTCTTCTTCTATCTCTTTTATTCCATCTTGTAGATGGTGGATCACTTGGCCTGTATTCATCTTTTTTTTAAATAGAATAAAAAAGATAGAAGAAAAGAAAGTTGCCAAAGGAAATTATATATGTATATATAGTAGCAGTCTTTCTTGGATGCAAATCAAATTTGGTTGAAGACAATGTTATATTTCGCATTAACCAATTTCCTTTGGCAACTCTCTTTTCTTCTTACTATATTTTTTAGTCCATCTTGTAGATGGTAGATCAGTTGTCCTATATTCATCTCTCTTTCTAATAAATGCGTTTGGTAAAAACCAAACTTAAATTGCCGAGCTTTCGATCATCTTCGGAGCGTCTTTAGGTATTCTTTCCTCCTTTACCGATGAAGTATGGTGGAGTCAGAATCAGGTTGAATGAAAAAGATTGTATTGTGGTGCGTATGTGAGTGAGAGAGATAGTGGTATACAAGAATAGTGGGGTTTGGGAATAGTGGTGAAAATAAGGAAGTCTGAGTGAGGGTTGCAAGATTTAGAAAGGTGCCTGCCTGGAGATCACGCTAATCTTTCTCTGTTTATTTTGTTTGTTTTATAATATATATATATATATATATATATATATATATATATATATATATATATATATATATATATATATATATATATATATATATATATATATATATATATATATATATATATATATATATATATATATATATATATATATATATATATATATATATATATATATATATATATATATATATATATATATATATATATATATATATATATATATATATATATATATATATATATATATATATATATATATATATATATATATATATATATATATATATATATATATATATATATATATATATATATATATATATATATATATATATATATATATATATATATATATATATATATATATATATATATATATATATATATATATATATATATATATATATATATATATATATATATATATATATATATATATATATATATATATATATATATATATATATATATATATATATATATATATATATATATATATATATATATATATATATATATATATATATATGTATATATATATATGTATATATATATATGTATATATATATATGTATATATATATATGTATATATATATATGTATATATATATATGTATATATATATATGTATATATATATATGTATATATATATATGTATATATATATATGTATATATATATATGTATATATATATATGTATATATATATATGTATATATATATATGTATATATATATATGTATATATATATATGTATATATATATATGTATATATATATATGTATATATATATATGTATATATATATATGTATATATATATATGTATATATATATATGTATATATATATATGTATATATATATATGTATATATATATATGTATATATATATATGTATATATATATATGTATATATATATATGTATATATATATATGTATATGTATATATGTATATGTATATATGTATATGTATATATGTATATGTATATATATATATGTTATATATATATGTATATATATATATGTAATATA